>JAWNNH010000283.1:0-46757 GCA_035043045.1 Hirtodrosophila alboralis | reverse complement strand
AATTTAATAATATAAATCAATAATTAAAATTATTTGCAAACTTTTATTGAAAAGTTTAATATTAAAGTTATTTTTTTATTTTTATTATTTATAAATTTAATAATAAAAATCAATAATTAAAATTAAAACTTTTATTGAAATTATTTAAAATTAAAGTTTTTTTTTTTTATTTTTATTAATAAATTTAAATTATTTACCAACTTTATTAAAGAGTTGGAAATAAAAGTTTTTTTTTTGATTTTAGTTATAATACTGATTTTTATTTAAAAATTTTAAAAATAAGAGAAATTTTAATGTTTATAACATAAAAATTGAAATTTAATTATAATTTCAGAACTATATTTTTTTGATTGAAAAATACAAGTTAAAATGCAATTTTTTAATAAATATTGGAAAAATGTTTATTCTGTTTCCAGGATCCTACGTCCTGAATTAGTATATCTAAGATTTTTCCATCCATTCAAAAAACTGTTTTTAGGATTAATTTTTTTGAACACATCTCTTATTTCCGATAAATATTTTTTTATAATGAAGCTATAATTAATCTTAATAAACTTTAAGCATTATATGAAAGATTTAACTAAGGACTGGGAGTGTGTTAGATGTATGAACTGGATCTGTAGGTTTAATATAAATATATAAATACAAAAAATGTATATAAACAAATATGAAATAAATTGAGTTGAGTGAAATTGGAAAAAAAATGCAATCACTAACCTTTGATTTTATTCATAATTGGCGTATTCACACATTAAAACTCGAAAAAAAAAATACTAAACACTGCAAATGTACTGCAGTACACTCAAAAAAAAATACAAAAAAATAATCACTTTGCAAATACTATTGCTGTACACTCAAAATAAATATTATTTTCTGCAAATATTGCAGTACACTTAAAAAAAACATATGGCAAGCACTCAAAACACTGTAACTACTGCACTAGACTTTAAAAAAAAATGCGCCAAGAAAAATTTTTAATTTAAAAGTTGCCGACTAAGCTATACTCTGCTCTTCATCTTTTATCCTACATCTATATGTGAAGAAGTAAGAAGTAAAATAAATATTTTCACTTTATAAAAGGCTTTTATATCAGCATCTACAAAAATTAATTTAATTTTAAATTACCTCTTTAAAATAAAAAAATGTTTTATCTTAAACAGACAGAAACTGACGAACAGACACTGCAGAATATTCTATACATATGTATAACATACATACACATTTACTCTTTGAAGAGAGTGCAAGAATGGAATTGAAAGCGATAAAACAATAACAGTTATTCCTTCCAATTTCCATTGCGACATCGCAAGCCGAATTTATCTATGCATGTGTGCGTGTGAGTCTGTGTACAAGAGAAGCGCTGCGAAAACTGCGCAATAGGCAACTAAATTCGCTGCATTCTTGATTAACTTTTCGAACTTTCTACTAGTTAAACACTTGTTTCAATTATTTTTCACTAATTTTCAACACTTAAATAACGAATTTAATATGCGCGTTAAATATGCGTCTGAAGCCTCGCGTTGCCAAGACCAGAGTTGCATCATGGTCAAGCCTTGGCAGAGAGGGCAGACAGAGAGAAAAAGAGAGAGTAAGAGCCGGCTCCCAATTGCGATATATTCTGTTCTCTATCTGTTTGCTTTCGCCTATAAATGGGGAGGAGAGTGAACATGGCCGTGACAAATCTGAGTACGATATTTGAAATAAATACATATATATGTTTGTATAAGTAAATGAATAATATATAATTAATTGATGTACAAAAAATTGCCTTGATGCAAAGGAACACGCGCACAGACAAAACACTTAAACGCAAAATACTCTTATTCTCTTTTTGGGAACAGAATGCAGAAGTACAAGATGAAGCAATAACTCAATATAACGGGAACATCCTTGTATGTGTGTGCCGGTTGCCTAATTTGGTTTAATTTATGGATTTTCAAATAATACTTTATTAGAACACCAATTATTTTGCTGTTATATTTAACAAGAATTTTAAAAAAGAATACTTGTCGAGTGTACTTAACTGCGGGACAGAAGCACAGGGCTGATATGTACATTTGCACATTTTTAATGAAACATTGAGAGCTAAACCTATCTATGTATGTGTGGGTGCGTCTGCCTATGTGCGAATAAAGTGCCGCTAATACTGCACAATAGGCAACTAAATAAAACTGCGCAATAGGCAACTAAATTTTCTACATTCTTGATTATATGTATATTAGGACTTTCTAATAATAATAAGTTAGTACACCTACTATTTCAGCACTTAAACACTTTTATTAGTTATTTTGTACTAATATTCAACACCTAACTACGAATTTAAAATACGCGAAAATATGCGTCTTATGCCGCGCGATGCAAAGAGCAAAGTCAAGCCTTGACAGACAGCGAGAAAAAGAGAGAGCAAGAGCAAACTCGCGATTACTGTATATCCTATTCTCTGTCTGTTTGCTTTCGCCTATAAGCGGGGAGAGGAGTGAGCATGGCAATCAGAAATATGAGTACGTTATTTGAAATAAATTCATATGTATGTATGTATAAGTAAATGAGTAATATATAATTAATTGATCTACAAAAAATTGCCTTGATGCAAGGGAACAGATGCTCAGAAAAAAAAGGAAATATACTCTCTTTGTCTTTTTGGGAACAGAATGCAGAAGTTCAAGATGTAGCAATAACTCAATGTAACCGGGACACCTTTCTGTGTGTGTGTGTGAGTGTTTCTTATTAAAATGCAGCGAATAGTGCGCAATTTGATTTAATTGATGGATGTACACCTAATACTTTATTAGAAAACCCATTATTCTGCAGTAAAATTCAATCCAGAAATATGTATGTTTAACAAGTAAGAAAGCTATAGTCTAGTATAGCAGATACATAGTATGTATAGTATGTATTACATACACTTGCACATTTCCAATGAGAAAACCCAAAACCCAACTTTTCTATGCGTGGGTGTGTCTGCCTGTGCGCAAGGTAAGCGCAGCTAAACTGCGCAATAGGCAACTAAATAAAACGGCGCAATAAGCAACTAGATTAACTGCATTCTTGATTACATTTTAGGACTGTTAATACTACGTTAGTACACATACCAGCTAAACACTTAAGCACTTTCTTATTATTATTTTGCATTAATATTTAATAATTAAATGGCGAATTTAATATGCGAGTTAAAAATGCGTCTTAAGCCGCGCGTAGCCAAGAGCAGCGTTGTATCATGGTCAAACCTTGACAGACAGAGAGAAAAAGAGAGAGCAAAAGCAATTTCCCGATTGCGCACGATTGAGCGAGATCAGGATTGAGAGAGAATAGGTTACGCCATAAGCACAACCGTTATGTTATATTGCGACGCAAATTTGTGACGTCACATGCTCAGAAATACGACGCACAACGTATCGAAAATATAGACTTTTTAGGCTTATCGGCTGTTGCTGCTGGTTGGGGAGATCTGATTTGAAAATGACTATCCGCATAATATAGGAAAATGTCAAGCGCATATTATGTCATATCTTTTACCTCTACATTATGCATAGATCATCTGCAATAGCTTACCAAAGTTAAAAAATGTTGCCAAATTTGTATTTTTGTATTATTATGCATATATTTTAAGAAAACGCTTAAGAATGCAAAACCAAATAACAAACATTCAGTTTATGACTTTTGAATTGTATTATCATTTTATAAAAAAGTTGTTATTACTTTGAAAAGCACTGTAGCTATATGTATACCCAAGCTTCTGTATCTGATGTACGACAACTGCTTTATCTATATAATTTATCTAACGCCACAGGTCAATGTAATTTAACTAATTAAAAATTTCCAATTGTTATAGTATTGCAGTTAGTAGCAGAGTCACATCAGGATCAGCCATGGAGGGACAACTATTGACCACAGCACGTCCCTATCTGCAAATATTCTCACTTTTTACATTGATGCCACCGCCCTGCTGCTATGACAGAAGTTTCAGTGGACATCAGAGGCATCTATTTAGCCTAATCTTCGTCTGCTACACTTGCAGCGTCTTCTTGCTGGGCATCTATGTTGCCTATGTCAACATTACCTTACTCATCGTGGAAGTAAGGATATTGGAAATTGAGGACTTTACCAATATTATGGGCCAGGTGCAAAAGTATTTCTACATGATTTTACTGACCACCAATTATGGCTATATGCTTACATATTATCGGAGATTGGGTCGTATTTATATGGAAATTACAGCATTGGAGCTGGACATAGCAGCTGCCTCTCAATGCCATGGCGGTCAGCGGCCACATTCCTCCTTCCAACGGCGTCTGGCAATGCGCTGCGGATTATGGTTGATAATTGTCATCATGGTTTGTCCACGCGTAGTTATGCCCGCACTGGCAGACTTCATGGTATTGCGCGACAAGTGGCTCACCGTGTTCATATTGCTTGTGCTGCAATCTAAAAATATAGAGTATAGTTTATTTGTGGTTTTAGTTCATGAACTGCTGTTACGTCTGCGTCACACGCTCATCCAGCTCCAGCAAGAGATTTCAGCCTGCGAGCAGCAGATCCTGCTCCAAGCTCTATGTAAGGCTCTGCGACGCAACCAACAGATGATGTCTCGTATTTGGAAGTTGGTCGGCGTAATAGAGGGTTACTTTATGCTCCCGATTTTACTGATGTTTCTATATAATGGTCTGAGCATGCTTCACATCGTCAATTGGGCGTTTATACAGGCTGTCAATGAGAATGATTGTTGTCGATACTGTAAGTTATATAATACGATTCATAAACTTTTATCAATCTTGGAAAATGTGTTGAAAGTGATTTTTGAAAAGCACTTAAAGCCAGGGACCGAAAATAACAGTTATTGATCAAATTTTCAATTTTCAAAATCAGATATAAGTAGAGGGTTAATTTGTGTCTTAATTCCATTTGGTGCATTATAATTTCAGAATCTTTGCAAATAAACGAATAAGTAATAGTATTTGAGACTTTTATGAAAAAAAGTTTAAATTAATAATTATTGTTGAATTCTAAAATATTAGACAAAAATAATGATTATAATTGAGTTTCATTTTTTTTAATCTTTCGTAACATATAAAACTGAATTTTAATTACTTTAGTCTTTCATAAAAATTACTGTTGACTTTTTGGAATAAAAGTCTTTCATAACATTTATTTGTGAGGAAATAAAATAAATGTCACCAATAAAAGTCTCAAACGACTTTTTCTTTTGTCCAAAAATGTGTAGAAGTTTATTCCAAAAAGTCTTTAATAACTGTTATGAAAGATATTTACTCCAAAAAGCCTTCAATAACATTTAAGAAGGAAAAAAAAATTTAAAACTTAGTTTTATATGTGGCAAAAGACTAAAAAATTATAACTCAGTTATAATCATATTTGTTGACGAATATTGTAAAAGTTAATATTAACTATTATTTGAAACTATTGTTCTCTAAAGTCTCGAATTTTTGTTATGTTTAATAGATAATTTAAAAGTTCTTAAATAACTCTTTCAAGCGATTTATATGTTTATTCCTTATAACAGTTATTGACACTGCTACTTATGTTCCGAAAGTCCTGAAAAATATGACACAACAATTTTTACCTGTAGACTTTACTTTAAGAAAGGGAAAAAACCGGAGAAAATGTATAAGAAAACGTTATAGTTTCGTGTTGTTTTTAATTTATTTCAGCGCGAATAGGAAATTTGATGATATTGCAAATTAATCTTCTGATTCCCTGCTGGCTTAGCCAAAACTGTATAAACACAGTAAGTAAATTGTATCTAGTGAGTTCCCTTTACAAATACTGAATTTATTTTCAGTACAACAGCTTTAATCGAATAATTCATAATACTCGCTGCGGGTTTGGTAAGGTTACTCCTGATATCCTCAAAATTGAACTTCGGGAATATGCTTTGCAGCTGGAGCATTTAAAACTGCGCTTCACCTGCGGTAGATTCTTCGACATAAATCTGAAAAGCTTTGGAGGCGTAAGTATAATGCATTTTTACATTTTACATTTTCGACTTCGATCAAAATATTCGGCACCAAAACTTTATGATATTTTATACTCCGAAATATATTCAAATCGTTGAGTTCCTTTGTATTCGATTCAATATTTAAAATTTTATCTTTTTTTTTACAGATGGTAGTAACTTTGCTAAGTTATGCAACAATTTTAATACAGTTTAAGCTGCAGGCTCTCGTCGAGGCAAATCAAGCTAAACGGCATTTAAATTTTAACAGAAACACCTAAAGCTCTGCGAAAGCTTAGTTAAATATCTGTAAAGTTAACAGTTGGAAAGCTTGCAATAACATAAAAGCTCAAACATACTGCAAATACATATGAAATGATTTTATTTAAACATTTAAACTATTATTGTTTCAGTGTAATTGCATTAGGCTAAATGCTTATTCTATAATTTATATATTTTAAACATTTAATGTTGTTGCGGTTAGTTGTACTCATAATTAGTGTATTGTAATTGCGACGATCAGCTTATGGACTACTTAACTGCTATATTGCTTATTACCTACTGCTAAACATCTGCCTACCCATGACCCATCAGTGTTCAATAACTACAACTAACTTAAGAGTTATTTATATATATAATACAAATAATTTAGTTGGATTTTTATACTCGTGAAATGTTCAGTTTACGTACGTTTGTTTGCATTTAGATTTTGTAATTTAACTTTCAATTGATAATCACAGACTGAATAACTGGAATAGCTTATGGAAGTTTCACATACGCACAACATAAGTATTTGTATATATTTAACTAGAAAAAATTGTCTATTTAAAATGCGCCACACAATAATATGGGCGCCATCATCAGTTTGAAAACAAAACGAACAAACCAACAGATTGTTTCTCAGATTGTTTCACTTAGTTCTTCTATAATATAGAGATATAATAATGCCATTGGCAGTTCAATTTACAATTAGTTTAAGGTAAAGCTCCATACAGTGAATACATAATAGTTAGATTTGTATGTATATCCATATTGATATAAAAATAACATATTGGAAGGACACTGGCGGTCGTCTTACATACATCTTAGAGATTCAGTGTATATGTTCTAGAGATTACTTGGGCTAGCTAATTAATACAGGTCCATGTTGTCGCTCATATAGCTTAGCAGATAATACAAATATATAATTAGACACACTGTAGGCAGGAGATAATTCAGCAGTAGGTTAACTATTATCCCGTCCCATGCTTTCCGTTCTCGAACAGGCCTTTCTTGAAAAAAGACGACAGCTGAACGAGCGAGGCACGCGTGAGGCCCGGTCCTCCGGGTCCCTCATAAATTGGACACTGTGGTATCTTTGAGCAGACTACAAACAGACGACGCAAATATAGCTCCAACAGGCGACGACGATGTTTGGCCACCGGCTCACTATTGGAGGCGAACAGTTCCCGGCGTGGGAAAGGCAAAGCGGAGATCTGCAGCGAGAATACATTGTTTAAAATATAAAGACAAATAGTGGAGTAATCATCAATTTACCTTGGCGCCATAACAGTGCTTCATGCACAAGTGCAGCTCCCGGAAACGACTATAGCGTCGCAGAATATTAAGCTTTCCATCTGGCAGCGCAATGCGCACCTCGTACTCATAGTGTGTCTGCTTGCCCGCCCCGCGCATTACAAAACTTGGTATCGTTATGAAGTGCTCGCCATCGGCTGTGAGAAAGTAAAGAAAATAAATCAGTTTGGATATTTACTTGGAATATTAATAAATACTTACGAAACTCTCTCATGGAGGGACATGATCGTGTCATGCTGGGCGGATACATTTGCGATGTGGAATCCTCCATGCTGGTTGGACTCATTGCACTGGAACGCATCATGGAACTGGCCAGCTCATATTGTCTTTCCATACCGGCACGCTCATCCGCACAGCACTGAGCGTGCGCCTCAAGATCCTGCACCGATTGAAGCATTTCCTGTTCCATTTGAATATAGCTTCGCTGAAGATCCTGCAGATCGGCAATTTGATCATCGAGCTGTGCTTTGTTCAGATCCGTTTCGAGATTTTTCATTATCAATGCCTTCTGAGCTGCAATTTTGCGACGCTGCGCATGGAGCGGACAGTAGGCTCGCGTCATTCCCGTGTTTCGGCCAAGTTCGCAAGATGAACAAGAGCCAGTCTCCTCATCGCTGGTACGCAGATTATGCCTATAATTGTTGGCAACGCCGTTTTGGAGCAGCGCCTGATTGCGACTGTCCAAGCACACTCCACTGTCGCTCATGATGGCCTGAGAGCTGGGCGCAACTGAAGTATTGCCACTGCCACTGCTAGGACCCGCAGTGCAAGTCCGCGAAGCATCCTCGCTGCTGCCAGACAAGTCATCCTTGCGTGTATCCTCAGCCTCATCTTCGGCCTCGCACGAGAAATTGCTCAGCGGCGACTGCTGACCCTCAGTGATGGTAGGTGATGATAAAATTGAAAAGTCCGAGTGCGCCGTATGGAAGGTATCACAGGTTTCATATGTGTCCGACTTGGACACATCATCCATATCATTTGAGCTCTGCATCTGCAATTGCATGCCTTGTTTCTTGGCTCGCATTGCCTGTGATTCTCTCTCGCTTTCAGCGCGCTCCTCTCGCAAACGTTCCAACTGCGCTTGTATTTCCAACATTTTCTCATCAACTATTGCTATTTTGCTGGTGCTGGCATTGAGTATGCACTCCTTTTCTGCTATTTGTTCGTCCAGTCTGCGTATCTCCTCATTCTATGAATTTAATGAAATTCCAGTTAGTAAAACATTAATTTGTTTGTTTATTTTATTAACTTACGTTTCTTCGAACCGTATCCCTTATGAATTGCGCAGCAAATAAATCTAATGAATCGGACACATGAAGCAACAAATCATCATTTAATGGAGTGCCTTCCTCAATCTTTATGCCCAGCTGTGAAGTAGATGAAAGTAGAATATTATATGAATGTTGTTGAATATAATGCAATATAAACTTAATATATAATCTTTAATTAAGCAAAATATATGAAAATAAACAAACAAACCTCGTCGAGCTTGCCACAATCATTCAGCTCCTGCAATTCTTTCGCTACATACTCAGAGAAATCTCGTTTCTTTGAGTCGAGCTGCGTTTGAAATGCTGAAATTTGTCTACACACAATGTCGATCTAAAACGATAAGGAAACGAACAAAAAAAACCATAAAAAACAAATGCAAATTATAAAAATCATAAAGTAAATTAAAAAAAAAAAAAGCACATAACAAGCAAAAAGATGAATGCATGCCAAATATAAATTCCAGAGCATTACATGCAGAAGAACGCACCTGGACTTTCTCGTTATTCTTTTCCCACAGCAGCATATCCTTTCTAGCAAGAAGCTCCTGTTCGCGGCAATTTAATAGCTGCATTCCATCCATTTTCTCCAGCTCCAAACGTTTTAGTTCTTCCGTTAGTTTTCTAACTTTCGTCTTATACTGATCGTGCATCTGTACACGTTCCTGTAAAGAATTGTTAAACATTTAAAAAACGAATATAAATCAAATTAATTAATTGTTTACTAACCACATTCAGCTGCTTTAGAGCATTCTCAATTGTGTCTAGTATCTTGCGATTTTCGTCCTGCAGCTCGGGATCATCGCGCGAGGTGGGCCGCTGTGGATAATACTGACGATCCGAACGCTTATAGGGCGACGAGGTGCTGCCCGTCATGGCATCCTCATCCGTGTAGAAGCTGCTTGTCAGCAAATTCTCCCTCGATGAGGTAATCAGAGATAAGCGCGACATATCCAACTGCGAGCGATTTAAATCTTTGCGCAGCTTTTCCGCCTCGGTGGGATTGTTAAAGCGAAATATATTGGTACGTCCCAGCAATATGATATCGCCCTGCGAGATCTGTTTGGGCTCATCGATAAGATGAGCATTCACCCAACACTGAGCCTGCGGATACGGATGTAACGTAGCCACGCCTCCCTTTAAAACAATGCTACAGTGTTGCGCCCTTATCCCATCGCCAGCCAGCTCAATGTGTTGCGCCAACGCCGCATCCTCGGTGCCAATGCGCGTTTCGCCCTCCTTTAAGCTGTACAGGGTAACACCAGTCGTCACATCATTGTGTATACCAATTAAATGTGGAATTTCGGAATCAAGCACAACGCCTACGCCTGATTTGCGCAGACCCAGACTCTTTTGCTCCTGCAATATAGACTGGGCCACCTTCCACTTCTCTGTCCACTCCTCGGTGAGAACCTTTTCCTGCGCTTCCTTTTTCTGCAGATCCGCCAGCACCTTAAGCGATGGCTGCAGTGATTGCTGCAATTGAAATAAAACAAATTCAATTTATACAGAATAAAATAATAGGATATTGAACTGCTTACTATATCGCCCGTTAGCATGGACTTTAGCTTGTTTATCTCCTCCCTCAGCTCGCGTATTAGCTTCACATTGGCATCCTCATTCACAGTGGGCTTGTTAATGATTTGCTTGGCTCGATTCGCATAACGCAGCGTGCTCAGAGTTTCACTGTAGTTGCAATCTGCCGGTGATAGCGCCGCTATCATAATCGTCTTGCTGTTGCCACCCAAACTATCCTTGAGCAACCAGGTGAGTATGGAGTCGCGATAGGGAATATAGAGCACGCGCTTGGTGGCAATGTTTGGTGAGGTGGCCAATGTGGATGCACTGTGACTGCCGCCAGTTTGTTCCGCCAATGCGGAGATGACGCTGCCCAGCGTTACGAGCGATTTGTTGATATGAGCGCCCTCCTTCAGCCGCTGCCCAGTTGCGCCTGTTGCATTAGCCCGCTCACTGGAATTAGAGATGGAAGCAACATTAATTTTGTAGAGCACAACTTCATGCTCCGCTTACGCACCTGCCAGCCAAATCGACCAGGTGTATTTTGGAGACTGTCTCGCTTGGCATGTCATTCATGAAGACGGCCTGCACAAACGTAATCGTGAAGATGGCGTGACTCCGACTGCTCGTATCATTCATGTTGGTGCTCGCCGTGGTACGGTGTGCATTACCGCGTCCAATGCACTCCTGTAAGAGATCATCAGGTTAATGGTTTAGCCAAATAACTGCAGTTAATATTTACCTGTATTTCTTCAAAGTTGGATACCGCATGCTGTGACAAATTCTCTACATAGGGGCCCAAGCTACGATGTTCACGCACGCGCAGCGCATGACCCGTGCTCTGTGCCGCCAACAGATCCTTCACCCGCTCATTATATATCTCCAAATAGCTAGCATGTGTACGATAACCCGTGCCCGATTCCTGACCCACGCGCATGCGTGTGAAAAGCTCCTCGCAAATGCGCGGTATAAGGCCCGGATTGCTGGGTGTTCCCATCATTGTAAACGTCTTGCCCGAACCCGTCTGTCCATAGGCAAAGACACAAGCATTGTAACCTGTAGGCAAGAAAAGTACATGTGAATAGTAATAATATTATTGTTAAGGTTAAAGGTAAAAAACTGAATCGTTACAGCTCAGATTGTTGCAAAGTTGCATGCAACTGCATAATGTTAGCCAACACAAACTTCAAGCGTGACTTATATGAGGCATGATTAAGTTTGGTTTTTAAATAACTATGATGTAAGAAAATTCACATCTCTATAGCTAAAAATATTTTTGGTCATACAAAAGGTGCATGATTAAGACATTTTTGCTTCTAATCATGGCAATTGTTTAATTAAGGTAGCAGGTGTTGGCTATAATTAAGTCTACATTTCACAAAAAACATTTAAAAAACAAAGTTTTGTGAAAAACAAAAAGAAATCTTTGTGTGATCTTTTTTTTGACGTTCGTAGCAAATTTTAAAAATAGTTTATTCATATATAATTTGTTCAAAAGATGTGCTAAATATTTGCAAGATCGAGCCACTTTCCTCAATTGTTTCATTAAAAATATATATTCCAACAAAAAAAAAAAATAGTGAGGAATAAATTATTATTTATTTTAAAATTGCCAACGTACTTCTTAAAAGAATATTATAATTAAATATTAAATGAAGCTATAAAAATTCGCCTATCTATCTTAATCTTTTCAACCCGATTGACTGACTGACTGACTGACTGATTGAACACTGACGAGCACGCCAAACGGTAGAAACTAGAAGCCTGGAATTTGTGGCAATAGCTTTTTATTATATTGTAGGTTGGCACTCTGAAAAAATTGTATTAAAAATATATGGCGAAGTGGGTGGAAAATGCCGTTTTTAATTACATATGAAAATCTCAAAATAGAGTACAATAATTGTGACATGGTAGAATATAATTAGTTTGGGTTTTTCCTATTTTATTTTTTTAAAAACGAGAGCGGGAAATATTAACGGAATGATGTAGTGTTTTATATATTTACAGGCATAATTGTATATTAAATATTTGAGACTTTAAAGAATAAATTTATGACGTAAAATTATCGAAATATTTGTAATTCAACTAAGCTAGTAATAGTCAGTCATTCGATAATTAACTTGTGGTCGCAAATCTAAGATTTAACACGTAAATCATAAAAAATGAGCAATTTAAAAATAATTAAATAACTAATTTTAATTACTATACGGAATTGCATTAGAAATAAATCTATATATTATATGTATATGCATATATGATGATGATTCAAAAGGTTTAGTTCAATGGAGATTTTAAGGTTTATTTATTCGAAAGCAAGTCTTCGGCATCTCAGCCATTTGCACATTTGTGGCTGGCAGTCGCGTTTTGACCCGGCCAAAACACTTTTACTGCAATTGCAGCTCAAGTGTCAGAGAAGACAGAGAGAGAGAGACAACAGACGACAGTTGAATCACACCCATTTGGGCGGTCTGCGCTATGCTTAAACATCTCAACAGCTTGTCTAGCCAAGAGAGATTGCTTCAATGGGCCCCTTCGACGGCGTCATTTGAGACCGCACAAGTGGCGCAATAACAGTAACAGCAACAACAAAAAAGCAACAACTTTTTAACAATTGTAGAGTCAAGTCACTGCCGCATTTTACCAGTCAGCTACACATGCAACTATTCAAAGCCAGGCTCTGTGTACCCCCTCCGCCAGCACCCCGCTAAGCAAGTGGTCATCACTTGCAATTTTTGTATACTCTTACAAAAAGTATTAACTATTATAAACTTGTTTTGGAACGTATTAAAAGAGATGCCATTAAATATATAACTTTCAAATTCCAAAAATGACGTCGATCCAGCTAGATTTTCACAATTTAACAAATGATACATCACTAAAAATCTTGCCAATATATAAATATATTCACTTGTATATTCTTGGTCATACATATGCGTATTTAAAGTGTTTAAGGAACATTAAATCATACAACCGATTAAAAATTTAATTAAAATATAGAACTTTTCTCTTAGCAATATTTCTTGTAAATTCAACAATAATAAATTAGATTCGAATTAATCGACATATTAAATCAAAAACCACAAATTTAATTACTTTGAGTTTCCATTGTTTAGCTATTGGTTAAGATAAATGAACTTAATGGAAAAATACCTATGTCAATGTTGATATTATTAATGGAATTTATTTATTTATTTTTAAGTAGAAATATTAACTTAAAAAAATTTATAAAAATAAATTAAAAGGTAAAACATTTTTCGCTCATTCTCTGGTTTTTTCTTTAGTTTTACAGATGTTGTTTTGAATAATATTAAATGGAAAATTTGCATTAATAAAGTATACAAGTATTTTATTTTTATTTTTTAAATTTAACCCGATAATATTAAATTGTTTGAGCTAATAATCGTTTGATATTTTCCAGTATTTTTAACTATTCACCGAATCAATTTTTCAATTGAAATACCAAGTAGTATATTCAGTTATAAAGTAAAGATTGAAGAGTTTTAATTCCTGTTTTATATGTCTTATTTTTTAGTTTTTAATTTTTATTAACATTACCAAGTTTATTAAATAATGTTCAATTTTTAAATTGTGCAATAAATAATATTTATTAAATACCAAAAACAAAGAAACTGCATTATTTAGAAAGGCACCTAGAATTTTCTTTTTCAACTCCAATTCTCTGCAGTTGTCATTACACTTTAAGAAAATTTTTTAAATCAAAATATTTAATTTCTTCTTTTTGCAAGAGTATTTCAACTTCGTCAATTATTATTTAATATGGTTTTGTTTACGTTTTTTTTAGCTGCACATGGTTTACTCTCATTCATGCAACTTTTTTGTCATTCCCAGTCGGCCAGGCCAATCTTGGCCGGGTAATTTGATATTGAAAGCGTGCCAAGCAGCAACGGCAAAAGCAACAATAACAAAGACAATAACAAACAACAAAAACAAAAACAAAAAACAAAAAAAAAACAGTTAACTGCAGCAAACAGCTGTTCCAATTCGCTTGGCATTTTGTATAGTGGGCGAAAGTTTTTTTTTGGCATCGTTTTTCGCCAACATTTAATGAAATTCAAGTTTTTTTTTGCTATGGTTTTTCTCGAGTGAAAGCGCATAAAATATTACGCACTGAAGGAAATCATTTCTAGGCACGTGACAATCGTGTCGACAATCAATCAGCACTAACCCAATGCCACAAGAGATCCCAGCTGGAGGCATTAGCCAGCACAATGCACAGTGGGTTAAGTCTGATAAAGCTTTAATCACTTTGATAATAATAGTAAGAGAATTTCAGCAAATATATTTTTATTTTAATTTTTTATGTTCATTTAATACTCATATAATTATATTATAATTAAAGAGCTAAGTATAACACTTAATTTTCGCATCTCAGCTTCTGTTCGATCTGGACTATACAGACAATAGTTTTGAATATAAAATAACACTAGTTCATAAATTTTTTTTTAATCGAATATGGCTGGAATATTGATGAACAAGGTGAAATTTTTCTAGAGTGTTTTTACAAATTGCTGAATAACTACCTCATTTATTGTCCGATTTGGACAAAGGTATACCTAAAATATTTGTAAAAGAATTATCTAACATTATTTATTTAAACGAGATTTTTTATCTATTGAATTATGTAAAATTATTTAAGATGAAATAAGATCTGATGTCGATATGAACAAATAAATCGAAAGACTGCCAAAAAAGTAGCTATTTGCGGTTTTCTCGAAAACCATTCTTTGAAAAAAAATGGTTTGCATTTTTTAAATCAGCGCTCGAAAATACATCAAGAATAGTTTATGAGAGCCCAGCTCCTTTTTTTGCTGTAAACCAGTGTAATTGTAGTAATGAGGTGAACCGATTCACTCCCTTCAAGCACTTCTACTAAAGATGAAGTTAGGGAACAAAACTGATCCGCATGGTCAGAACAGAGATTTATGTTCTTTAATAAAAATTACCTCTTTAATTTTTTTTTTAATTATAAAAAAATATAAATAACAAAAAAAATAAAATAAAGAACTTTTCGCTTGGAAATATTTCTATAAAATTCAACAATACTAAATAAAAGTAGAACTAATCGACATATTAAATCAAAAATCAGAAATTTAATTATTTTGAGTTGCCATTGCTTAGATATTGGTTAATATAAACAAAATTACTCGAAAAATACCTATGTCAATACAGATATTATCGATGGAATTTATTTATTTATTTTTAAGCACAAAAACTATCTTAAAAAATATAATAAAAATAAATTAAAATGTAAAATACTTTTCGCTCATATTCTGAAAATGTTATATTCTCTGTTAAATATAATATATTCCATATTTTACCTTCTGTTCGCTACTGGACTATACAGACTATAATTTTGAAGATTGTAAAAATAAATAAAATTTAAAATCTAATAACCTTTTTTTTTTTAAAAAACAATTTATATCAGAAACCTAAAAACTACAAAGCCAAAATAAGATAAGGCAAAATCTCTTTCTCGACATTAGCGTAATAGTCAAATTTACAAATATGTATTACTAAAATACCTGAGACCATTTGCTTTTAATTTTTAAAATAAAAATTTATAAAGTTGTTGATATTTATTTAAAGTTAATAAGGCCGATTTTCATTATTTGTATTTTATCAAAAAAATTTCAAAATAACTCTTATTTGTGATCTAAATAAAAAAATTTTAAAAATTATTAAATTTAATTTTTTATTTAACAATTACAACATAACTCTTTTTTCCAATTTTTAAAAGTATAAACAAATTATATTTCTTACAATAGATTATTGAAACGAAGCACAGCTCTTGTGTTGAAATACAAGAATTAATTAATAAAGCCAATACCCTAATATTTTACAGAATTGATTGAAGACTTTCTGCATTTGTGTTTCAGAGCAAAATATATAGTCAAATATAAATACAAATCAAAATAAATATATATGTTTATATATTGTGATAAATGCTGATAAATTTAAAATGATAAATGTAAACTGATAAAGCTGATAAATGTAAATACATTTTAAGTTTAAAACTCCGCATGCTTTTATCTAAGCTGAACATTTGACCATATATAGCATTTTAGCTTCGTCAATCGGAAAATAAAGACTAATTAATAATAATTCAAGATCTCTTATTATATGCAATAAAAATGTCAAATAATTGCTTTTCTCAAAGTTAAAAAACATTTTTCAATGGTATAATAATCGATTAAATCATCAACTATTAATTTGCTTGCTATTTTGCATATTTCGCCCACTATGCAACGTCAGCCTAGAGTGCTTACAGTAGTATACATATACATAGTGTGCGTTTTATTTTTTTTATTTTTTTTTTCTGTAGGGGAGTTACGTAGTCAAAACGTTAGCCGGAAATTTGCATGATTACTGAGGCATACAGGGGGCGCACAACAAAAGTAAATCGAGCAAATGTTTATTTTTAGACATGAATTTCGTTTATACAACAACAAAAAATTCGGGAAAGCAGAAAACATCATCAAAGACCGTATATAAAATGTAAACACAAATTAGCGCAAGTGCAAGCAATTCTAGAGTCAAATATATATATCAATGTCTGTCTGTTGTCTATTTGTCTGACTGGCATTATGACGTTAGCAAAGCATTATAAATGTGTTACAAGTCAGGGCCACAAAATTTGAAAACCGAGCAATTAGCTCTGGGTTAATGTGCCACTTGACAGTGTCTGATGTCATCATCGACTCACCTTCGTAGGCACAATCGACCACATCGTTGCCCAGATCGCTGTACACCTGCTCCTGTGTGGCGAAATGTGAATCCTCATCATCGAATGACCAGTATGAATAATCAAATGTAAAGTCATGATGAGTCTCGCGACCTGCATCGCGTATGGACTGCAATCGAGGCTTCAGCAGACGCGTCTTCTTATTCTCCATCTCCACAATGAGCTGGGCGTCCATATCATTTTCCCTGCAAAAGAATAGAATAGAAGGGTGTTGAGGCATCAGTATGGAATTAGTATAAAACGCCTACCCTATAAATAACCTTGGCACCAACAATAAACGTTGCTCAGGTAAAAATATTGTATTGTTATTTGATGATTTGTTTTTTTTCCCTTGGGCCCCATTAACTTGTCGTTTAGCCCCGCTAACAATTCGTTTCAACCTGGCCATAAATATAGCTATTTATAGTCGCATTTTGCATGATTTTGTAAATGTTGAATGACGCGAACAGTGCTAAACAAACTTAATTCAAACCATATGCAGGCCAATCACATGATTTTTCAAATTACAATAGGAATTCCGGTTTGAAAACTTGATTGCAGTTCCAAAAAGAAGAAAAAACAAAGATGCCTGACAATTGGTCAGATAGAAGAACATTGAATAGAGTGAAACCGGTTGACTTCGGTCAACACTCAACATTCAACATTGAGTTCATGCAACGCCCACCACAAACAGTTGCATGTGCAACAACGGCAACAACAAACAAATGCCACCCAATTCAAAGACTTGCCACTGTGACTCAGTCAATGGCCCCGCAGCTGAGCAGACGTTGTGTGTATCTTTTTATTATATATTTATATACCCTGTGGCCTATTCAAAAATGATTAAGCAGGGTATATTCAATTTTTGATCAAAGTTGAGTCAGTCATGTTAATTCGTATAAATGGTAAATATTAAATAGTATATGGGTATATATAGTATACAAATAGTAATGAGGAGATTACTTCACAGCTGACGAACAGGACGCTGTGAAAAATCCCTGATGACGAATTCCGAAGGAGCTCGAAATATATCGGATTGAAGAAAAAAGAAAAACTTGTGTTTTATTTAAAAACATAATTTGACCTCGAACCGACTAAAGTAAGATCTAACAATCAAAGGTCACAAAAAATCACAACAAGTATAGTATATTTTGTACAATTGTTCTATAATTATTGATACTACATCTTTAATATAGATGGTTTTATGACTATCAATGCAATCAAATCTTTCGTAAATTTTTCGCACTTTGATTTATTTGCACTAAAAAAATATCCTTTAATTTTTGAATTAATAATATCTGAGCATAGCTATAAAAAGGTTAAATAGTTATTAACTGCTGCGATAACAGCATGGCCATCGAATTTTATCAAAATTAAGATCATCCGGAGATAAGCTGACGTTTCCAGGAGTACGCCGCATTTTTCTTCTTATTCTTTTTCAAAAATACTCTAAACATCTTAAAATGAGTTTTCTGCATTTTTGTTTTTTTATTTGTATTTAACTACAACATATTTTTTTTTTTTGTTACATAAATATGTATATGAATAAGAAAAATTCTTTACTAAATTAGATTATTTTGAATTTTTGGAAATAAAAAATACTCTACAGAGCTTTAAAGAGTTGTCTGAATTTTCGGTTTTTATTTATTTTTTTTATTTAACAACATATATACTATATATGTATATAATTGTTTTTTTTTTTTTGTTAATATTTCATATGGTTATATATATATACTTTTTAATTAAATATGTATATGAATAAGAAAAATTCTTTACAAAATTCGATTTTTTTTAATTTTCGAATTTAAAAATATTTTACAGATAATAAAAGGAGTTATCTGAATTTTTGTTTTAAATTGAATTGAATTTAACTACAAATATACTATATATATATATTTTTTTTGTTGTTGTCATATTTCATATTCTAATATATATATTTTTTTAACATAAATATATGAATGCTAAAAAAGTTTTTACTAAATTTGATAATTTTCGGATTATTTAACTTTTTCTTAAGCTGCTCAAAAGTTATAATTATAAAATTAACAGATAATAGAGTCTGTCATGTCTCCATAAATACATTTATTTAAGAACAATAGTATAATCAGAAATATAGACAATTTAAACGATCATTATCTAAAAATTTAATTAATGGCAGTATCAATATTTTCGCACTTTTATTGTTATAATTAAATAAAATTATTATAGAAGAATATTTTTAGATAAAATATTGATTTAGGATTAACATAAACTTTAGCATGATAACTTTTGTAACTTTTACAAGGCTTTTAAGGTGAGACGTATTTAATTTTGTATATTCAAAACAATTAGCACAATGTGTTAGAGAGTGTTATTTAAAACTATTTATAGTTTTAGTGAACTATCTTTTAATAAGCTCTTCACTAGATGAAATCATATCAAGGAATCATTTTCAAAATAAATGTAGTATACATATTTTCATCAGAAACCTTTAGGATTATAATTTATCGAATAAGAAATCACTTGTTGATAATTATTTCTTAAGTTTTTACAATTTTACTGCAATTTTAATTTACCGAAATATGCAAAAATATTTACATGCATGTAAATATTTTTGCATATTTCGGTAAATTAAAATTGCAGTAAAATTGTAAAAACTTAAGAAATAATTATCAACAAGTGATTTCTTATTCGATAAATTATAATCCTAAAGGTTTCTGATGAAAATATGTATACTACATTTATTTTGAAAATGATTCCTTGATATGATTTCATCTAGTGAAGAGCTTATTAAAAGATAGTTCACTAAAACTATAAATAGTTTTAAATAACACTCTCTAACACATTGTGCTAATTGTTTTGAATATACAAAATTAAATACGTCTCACCTTAAAAGCCTTGACAATATTGATAACATCTATCTTATCTTGTCTAGTTAAATTTATTTATGACCAAACAATTGTGTACAAGTTTTTTTTTTTTTGAAGAAACTAAAAGTAGAACGTTAAAATTTCGTCTATTTAGTTCTACAATGGGAATTATTTCAAACAGTCATGGCAATCTGCAAATAAAGCTTGTTTTCGCTATCACAATTTATTTTTGAAAGTTTGATTTGCAAATAGTAGATAATATACTATAGTAGATAATAACCACACATAATTAATTATTTTTAATTATAGACTAAGTTATGATTGGTTATAAGATTTCCTTAATTTAATATACATTAGAGTGCTTAGATCTGTATCTTTAAAAAACGATTGAAGCTCTTTAAAACTATAAAGTACACCAAATAGCGGAGCGTGTTCTTTTTTTTTTTGTTAAATATGCAACTATTTCTTATATTTTAATACATTGATAAAGTACTAAAATAAAATTATGTAGTTTGATTCACCTATCGATAAAAATAAAATGTTCATATTTTTTCATTATTGTTGTAAATTTAGAGACTTAATTGATTTATAAATCGGAAGTGAATTCCATTCTATTTCGAATGTTAAATCTTGCCAAAAGTATTAGAAAAGTATCGGAACTGTATTTGTTTTATGGCCTTCAATTTCAGTTAGTTTGTTTTACCTTCTTTCTCACAGTGTAGTCATGGAAGAGCGCACGTCTTAAGCAAAAACCATACCAAATATAATTACATACAAATTTATCAAACATTTTTTTATTTTTTAAATTTGTGCTTTACCACACATACTCTAGCATCTTTATATTATGCATGAAATTGTGAATAATTTTAGCACGCAAATGCTAATCAAAACAACTTCCATATTCATTATGAAGTTTGTTAGCATTTTATTTAGCTTTTTTTTAGCTCATGAATGAGTCAGAAATTTGCTCATACATAATTGTTGGCGTTGCAGTGATTGTATTTGTACAAGAATTGTGGAATAAATCAGATAAAGCCAAGCGCAGGGGGAATGTTTAATAAACTGACTCAAAACGCTCAACAAACCAGCAGATTAAAGAATTAAAACCACTCAAATTCAATAAGAAGAACACCACTCGCATCGCATCGCACAACCAACCACATCTGAAAATGTGGAGCGTGAGCATGCCACAAACACAATGCACACTGAGCCTATGAGCAAAGAGGAACGACCTAAAATTGTTGCTTAAATGGGGACAAGACGCTTTTGCAGATAAAACATATAAGAATGAATGCGACAGTCGAGAGTGCTAGACTAGGAGATGCTCTGTAGTTAGATCTAAAGTATTTTAAATTCATATTTTGCTACTAAAAGATTCTTATGTAAAAGATACAAAGCTATCTTGCTAAAGTATATAATAATCTTTAATCAATATTTTATCTAAAACTATTATTTTTTTTAATAATTTTGTATTGCAACAATAAAATGTCGAAAATATTGATACTGCCATTAATTAAATTTTTAGTTAATGATCGTTTGTCTATATTTCTGAATTTACTATTGTTCTTAAATAAGTGTATAAATTTATAGACACAAGACAGACTCTAATCTGTTAATTTATAATTATATATATATATTTTATAATTATAACTTTTGAGCAGCTAAAGAAAGAGATAAATAATCCGAAAATTAAAAAATTATCTAATTTAGTAAAAACTTTTTTATCATTCATATATTTATGTTAAAAAAATATACATATTAGAATATGAAATATGACATCAAAAAAAAAATATATATATTTAGTATATATATAGTTAAATTCAAATTTAAAACAAAAATTCAGACTACTCCTTTTATTATCTTTAAAATATTTTTAAATTCGAAAATTTAAAAAATCGTATTTAGTAAAGAATTTCTTTTTATTAATATACATATTTACTTAAAAAATATATATACATATATAAGTATATGAAATATGACAAAAAAAATATATATATAGTATATATGTTGTTAAATTCAAATAAAAACCGAATATTCAGACAACTCCTTTAAGGCTCTGTAGAGTATTTTTTAATCTAAAAATTAAAAAAAAATTTATTTAATAAAAAATTTTTATTTTTCATATATGTACATACATATATATGACAAAAAAAATTTTGTATTTAAATTCAAATAAAAAAAAAATTCAGACAACTTCTAAGATCTGTAGAGAATTTTTGAAAATGAATTAGAAAAAAAATTCGGCGTATTCCTGAAAACGCCCGTTAATGATGATCCGGATGATCTTAATTTTTGTAAAATTCCATAGCCATGCTGTTATCGCAGAAGTTATTACCTTTTTAACCTCTTTATAGTTATGCTTTTAATTCAAAAATCAAAGGATATTTTTTTAGTGCAAATAAATCAAAGTTTTGCCGAAATTTAGGGCTACAAATTTTGATTACGAGAGATTTAATTGTAATTCTAAAAAAATTAATACTATTGATTTATTGAATAAAATCATTAATAGTGAATAAAATATATAAAACCATTTATATTAAAGATGGTAGTATTAAATATTATAAAACACTTGTACACAATATTTCCTATTATAAATGAACATGAATTGACTAACTCAACTCTGATTAAATATTGAATATACCCTGCTTAATCATTTTTAAATAGGCACAGGGTATATAAATATAATAAAAAGATACACACAACGTCTGCTCAGCTGCGGGGCCATTGACTGAGTCACAGTGGCAAGTCTTTGAATTGGGTGGCATTTGTTTGTTGTTGCCGTTGTTGCACATGCAACTGTTTGTGGTGGGCGTTGCATGAACTCAATGTTGAATGTTGAGTGTTGACCGAAGTCAACCGGTTTCTCTCTAAAGTTAATGTTCTACTATCTGACCAATTGTCAGGCATCTTTGTTTTTTCTTCTTTTTGGAACTGCAATCAAGTTTTCAAACCGGAATTCCTATTGTAATTTGAAAAATCATGTGATTGGCCTGCATATGGTTTGAATTAAATTTGTTTAGCACTGTTCGCGTCATTCAACATTTACAAAATCATGCAAAATGCGACTATAAATAGCTATATTTATGGCCAGGTTGAAACGAATTGTTAGCGGGGCTAAACGACAAGTTAATGGGGCCCAAGGGAAAAAAAACAAATCATCAAATAACAATACAATATTTTTACCTGAGCAACGTTTATTGTTGGTGCCAAGGTTATTTATAGGGTAGGCGTTTTATACTAATTCCATACTGATGCCTCAACACCCTTCTATTCTATTCTTTTGCAGGGAAAATGATATGGACGCCCAGCTCATTGTGGAGATGGAGAACAAGAAGACGCGTCTGCTGAAGCCTCGATTGCAGTCCATACGCGATGCAGGTCGCGAGACTCATCATGACTTTACATTTGATTATTCATACTGGTCATTCGATGATGAGGATTCACATTTCGCCACACAGGAGCAGGTGTACAGCGATCTGGGCAACGATGTGGTCGATTGTGCCTACGAAGGTGAGTCTTCCGATGACATCAGACACTGTCAAGTGGCACATTAACCCAGAGCTAATTGCTCGGTTTTCAAATTTTGTGGCCCTGGCTTTAACACAATTATAATGCTTTGCTAACGTCATAATGCCAGTCAGACAAATAGACAAACAGACAGACATTGATATATATATTTGACTGTCGAATTGCTTGCACTTGCGCTAATTTGTGTTTACATTTTATATACGGTCTTTGATGATGTTTTCTGCTTTCCCGAATTTTTTGTTGTTGTATAAACGAAATTCATGTCTAAAAATACACATTTGCTCGATTTACTTTTGTGCGCCCCCTGTATGCCTCAGTAATCATGCAAATTTCCGGCTAACGTTTTGACTACGTAACTCCCCTACAAAAAAAAAAAAAAAATAAAACACACACTATGTATATATATACTACTGTAAGCACTCTAGGCTGCCGTTGCACAGTGGGCGAAATATGCAAAATAGCAAGCAAATTAATAGTTGATGATTTAATCGATTATTATACCATTGAAAAATGTTTTTCAACTTTGAGAAAAGCAATTATTTGACATTTTTATTGTATATAATAAGTGATCTTAAATTATTATTAATTAGTCTTTATTTTCCGATTGACGAAGCTAAAATGCTATATAAGGTCAAAAGTTCAACTTAGATAAAAGCATGAATAGTTTTAAACTTAAAAATGTGTTTACATTTATCAGCTTTATCAGTTTACATTTATCATTTCACATTTATCAGCATTTATCACAATATATAAACATATATATTTATTTTGATTTGTATTTATATTTGACTACATATTCTCCGAAGCACAAATGCAGAAAGTCTTTAATCAAATCTGTAAAATATTAGGGTATTGGCTTTATTAATTAATTCTTGTATTTCAACACAAGAGCTGTGCTTCCTTTCAATAATCTATTGTAAGAAATATAATTTGTTTATACTTTTAAAAATTGGAAAAAAGAATTATGTTGTAATTGTTAAATAAAAAATTCAATTTAATAATTTTTAAAATTTTTTTATTTAGATCACAAATAAGAGTTATTTTGAAATTTTTTTGATAAAATACAAATAATGAAAATCGGCCTTATTAACTTTAAATAAATATCAACAACTTTATACATTTTTATTTTAAAAATTAAAAGCAAATGGTCTCAGGTATTTTAGTAATACATATTTGTAAATTTGACTATTACGCTAATGTCGAGAAGGAGATTTTGCCTTATCTTATTTTGGCTTTGTAGTTTTTTCGATTTCTGATATAAATTGTGGTTTAAAAAAAAAATGTTATTAGGCTTTAAAACCTATTTATTATTATAATCTTCAAAAGTAAAGTCTGTATAGTCCAGTAGCGAACAGAAGGTAAAATATGGAATATATTATATTTAACACTAAAGATCAAACCAGAGAATAAAACATTTTCAAATTATGAGCGAAAAATATTGTACATTTTAATTTATTTTAATTAAATTTTATAAGTTAGTATTTGTACTTAAAAATAAATAAATTCCAACGATAATATCGGTTTTGACATAGATATTTTTCCAGTTATTTCGTTTATATTAACCAATATCTAAACAATAGAAACTCAAAGTAATTAAATTTGTGAATTTTGATTTAATATGTCGACTAATTCTACTTTTATTTAGTATTGTTGAATTTTATAGAAATATTTCCAAGGGAAAAGTTCTTTATTTTATTTTTTTTTGTTATTTATATTTTTTTTATAATTGAAAGAAAAATTAAAGAGGTCATGCTTATTAAAGAACATAAATCTCTGTTCATCTTCAGTAGAATCGCTCCACCTCATTACTACAATTATTATTTTGAATTATTGTAGATTTTTCTGTTGCAGATATAAATTGAGGCATAAAAAAATATCTTATTGGGTTTTTAAATTTATATTATATTAAATTTATATTATATTAAATTTATATTATTTTATATTTAAAACTGAGTATTAAATGAACTTATATTTAGGATCTCACCTTCTGTTCGATCTGGACTATACAGACAATAATTTTGAATATAAAAGAATATAAATTTAATATAATATAAATGGAGATGAGTTTAGTCGGCTCGAGGTCAAATTAAAGAAAAAACTAGTGTTTTTATTTTTAAAAAAACCTAATTTGACCTCGAGCCGCCTAAACTCATCTCCTAACAAACTAAGGTCACCAAAAAATCAAAACTAAAATATAAATATAAAAGCCCAATAAGATATCAAATGAACTTAAAAAATTGAAAAATCAAAAAAATAATAAATAATAATAATAATAATTATCAAAGCTATTAAATTTTAATCAGACTTAACCCACTGTGCATTGTGCTGGCCAATGCCTCCAGCTGGGATCTCTGGTGGCATTGGGTTAGTGCTGATTGATTGTCGACACGATTGTCACGTGCCTAGCAAAGATTTCCTTCAGTGCGTAATATTTTATGCGCTTTCACTCGAGAAAAACTATAGCAAAAAAACTTGAATTTCATTAAATGTTGGCGAAAAACGATGCCAAAAAAAAACTTTCGCCCACTATACAAAATGCCAAGCGAATTGGAACAGCTGTTTGCTGCAGTTAACTGTTTTTTTTTTGTTTTTTGTTTTTGTTTTTGTTGTTTGTTATTGTCTTTGTTATTGTTGCTTTTGCCGTTGCTGCTTGGCACGCTTTCAATATCAAATTACCCGGCCAAGATTGGCCTGGCCGACTGGGAATGACAAAAAAGTTGCATGAATGAGAGTAAACCATGTGCAGCTAAAAAAACGTAAACAAAACCAAATTAAATAATAATTGACGAAGTTCAAATACTCTTGCAAAGAGAAGAGATTGAGTTTTTAGTTTTAACAGAAGTTTCTTAAAGTTAAATAACAACTGCAGATTGAAGTTATAAAATTAAATTCTAGGTGCCTTTTTAAAAGGAGTTCCTTTGTGTATAGTATTTAATAAATAGTATTTATGTACACATTAAAAAACTTGAATTAAAACTCTTCAATCTTTACTTTATATCTGAAAATACTACTTGGTATTTCAATTGAAAAATTGATTCGGTGAAATTAAAAGAACTGGAAAAATAACAAACGATTATTAGCTCAAACAATTTAATATTATCGGGTTAATTTTAAAAAATAAAAATAAAATACTTATATACTTTATTAATGCAAATTTTCCATTTAATATTATTCAAAACAACATCTGTAAAACTAAAGAAAAAACCAGAGAATGAGCGAAAAATGTTTTACCTTTTAATTTATTTTTATTAAATTTTTTAAGTTAATATTTCTACTTTAAAATAAATAAATAAATTCCATTAATAATATCAACATTGACATAGGTATTTTTCCATTAAGTTCATTTATCTTAACCAATAGTTAAACAATGGAAACTCAAAGTAATTAAATTTGTGGTTTTTGATTTAATATGTCGATTAATTCGAATCTAATTTATTATTGTTGAATTTACAAGAAATATTGCTAAGAGAAAGTTCTATATTTTAATTAAATTTTTAATCATCGGTTGTATGATTTAATGTTCCTTAAACACTTTAAATACGCATATGTATGACCAAGAATATAAAAGTGAATATATTTATATATTGGCAAGATTTTTAGTGACGTATCATTTGTTAAATTGTGAAAATCTAGCTGTATCGACGTCATTTTTGGAATTTGAAAGTTATATATAAAATGGCATCACTTTTAATACGTTGCAAAACACATTTATAATAGTTGATACTTTTTGTGAGAGTATACAAAAACTGCAAGTGATGACCACTTGCTTAGCGGGGTGCTGGCGGGAGGTAGGGTACACAGAGCCTGGCTTTGAATAGTTGCATGTGTAGCTGACTGGTAAAATGCGGCAGTGACTTGACTCAACAATTGTTAAAAAGTTGTTGCTTTTTTGTTGTTGTTGTTGTTGTTTTTGTTGTTGCTGTTGTTGTTACTGTTATTGCGCCACTTGTGCGGTCTCAAATGACGCCGTCGAAGGGGCCCATTGAAGCAATCTCTCTTGGCTAGACAAGCTGTTGAGATGTTTAAACATAGCCCAGACCGCCCAAATGGGTGGGATTCAACTGTCGTCTGTCGTCTCTCTCTGTCTTCACTGACACTTGAGCTGCAATTGCAGTAAAAGTGTTTTGGCCGGGCCAAAACGCGACTGCCAGCCACAGCTGTGCAATGGCTGAGATGCCAAAGACTTGCTTTCGTATAAATATGCCTTAAAATCACAATTGAGGCGAAGCCTTTTGAATCATCATCATATATGCATATATATAATATATAGATTTATTTCTAATGCAATTCCGTATTTAGTTATTTTACAATTGCTTATTTTTATGATTTACGTGTTAAATCTTAGATTTGCAACCACAAGTTAATTATCGAATGACTGACCATTAATATCTTAGTTGAATTAAAAATATATCGATAATTTTGTCTTAAATTTGTTCTTTAACGTGTTAAATATTAAAGATATAATAAAGGCTGTAAATTTATAAAATACTACATCATTCCGTTAATATTTCCCGCTCTCGTTTTTAAAAAAATAAAATAGAAAAAATCCAAACTAATTATATTCTACAATGTCAGTATTATTGTACTATATTTTGAGATTTTCATATGTTATTAAAAAAGACATTTTCCACCCACTTCGCAATATGTTTTTAAAAAATTTTTTTCAGAGTGCCAACCTACAGTATAATAGAAAGCTATTGCCACAAATTTCAGGCTTCTAGTTTTTACAATTTGGCGTGCTCGTCAGTGGCCAATCAGTCAGTCAGTCAATCAGTCAATCAGGTTGAAAAGATTAAGATAGATAAGCGAATTTTTATAGCTTCATTTAATATTTAATTATAATATTTTTTTGGGAAGCACGTTGGCAATTTTAAAATAAATAGTAATTTTTTTTCCTCAATTTTTTTTTTTTTGCTAGAATATATATTTGTAATATTACAATTAAGGAAAAAGGCTTGATCTTGCAAATGTTTAGCCAAAAATTGATTAAATTATATATGAGAAAACTATTTTTAAAGTATGCTACGTACGTCAGACAAAGATTTCTTTTTGTTTTTCACAAAACTTTGTTTTTAAATGTTATTTGTGAAATGTAGACTTAATTATAGCCAACACCTGCTACCTTAATTAAACAATTGCCATGATTAGAAGCAAAAATGTCTTAATCATGCTGCTTTTATATGACCAAAAATATTTTTAGCTATAGAGATGTGAATTTTCTTACATCATAGCTATTTTAAAACCAAAACTTAATCATGCCTCATATAAGTCACGCTTGATGTTTGTGTTGCCTAACGTTATGCAGTTGCATGCAACTTTGCAACTTTGCAACAATCTCAGCTGTAACGATTCAGTTTTTTACCTTTAACCTTAACAATAATATTATTACTATTCACATGTACCTTTGTTGCCCACAGGTTACAATGCTTGCGTCTTCGCCTATGGACAGACGGGCTCAGGCAAGACGTTTACAATGATGGGAACACCGAGCAATCCGGGTCTTATACCGCGCATTTGCGAGGAGCTTTTCACACGCATGCGTGTGGGTCAGGAGTCGGGCACGGGTTATCGCACACATGCTAGCTATTTGGAGATATATAATGAGCGGGTGAAGGATCTCTTGGCGGCACAGAGCACGGGTCATGCGCTGCGCGTGCGTGAACATCGTAGCTTGGGTCCCTATGTGGAGAATTTGTCGCAGCATGCGGTATCCAACTTTGAAGAAATACAGGTGAGTGTTGACTGCTGTTATGTGGCTCAATTAATGACTAATGATCCTTTACAGGAGTGCATTGGACGCGGTAATGCACACCGCACCACGGCGAGCACCAACATGAATGATACGAGCAGTCGGAGTCACGCCATCTTCACGATTACGTTTGTGCAGGCCGTCTTCATGAATGACATGCCAAGCGAGACAGTCTCCAAAATACACCTGGTCGATTTGGCTGGCAGGTGCGTAAGCGGAGCATGAAGTTGTGCTCTACCAATATTAATGTTGCTTCCATCTCTGATTGCAGTGAGCGGGCAAATGCAACAGGCGCAACTGGGCAGCGGCTGAAGGAGGGCGCTCATATCAACAAATCGCTCGTAACGCTGGGCAGCGTCATCTCTGCATTGGCGGAACAAACGGGCGGCAGTCACAGTGCATCCACATTGGCCACCTCACCAAACATTGCCACCAAGCGCGTGCTTTATATTCCCTATCGAGATTCCATACTCACCTGGTTGCTCAAGGATAGTTTGGGTGGCAACAGCAAGACAATTATGATAGCGGCGCTATCACCGGCAGATTGCAACTACAGTGAAACTCTGAGCACGCTGCGCTATGCGAATCGAGCCAAGCAAATCATTAACAAGCCCACTGTGAATGAGGATGCCAACGTGAAGCTAATACGCGAGCTGAGGGAGGAGATAAACAAGCTAAAGTCCATGCTAACGGGCGATATTGTAAGCAGTTCAATATGCTCACCATTTTATTAATAATTGTAAAAATTTAATTCCTTTTATTCCCAATTGTAGCAATCACTGCAGCCATCGCTTAAGGTGCTGGCGGATCTGCAGAAAAAGGAAGCGCAGGAAAAGGTTCTCACCGAGGAGTGGACAGAGAAGTGGAAGGTGGCTCAGTCCATATTGCAGGAGCAAAAGAGTCTCGGTCTGCGCAAATCAGGCGTGGGCGTTGTGCTCGATTCAGAGATTCCACATTTAATTGGCATACACAATGATGTGACGACTGGTGTAACTCTGTATAGCTTAAAGGAGGGCGAAACGCGCATTGGCACCGAGGATGCGGCGTTGGCGCAACACATTGAGCTGGCGGGCGATGGCATACGGGCGCAACACTGTAGCATTGTTTTAAAGGGAGGCGTGGCTACGTTACATCCCTATCCACAGGCTCAGTGTTGGGTGAATGCTCATCTTATCGATGAGCCCAAACAGATCTCGCAGGGCGATATCATATTGCTGGGACGTACCAATATATTTCGCTTTAACAATCCCACCGAGGCGGAAAAGTTGCGCAAAGACTTAAATCGCTCGCAGTTGGACATGTCGCGCTTATCTCTGATTACCTCATCGAGGGAGAATTTGCTGACAAGCAGCTTCTACACGGATGAGGATGCCATGACGGGCAGCACCTCGTCGCCCTATAAGCGTTCGGATCGTCAGTATTATCCACAGCGGCCCACCTCGCGCGATGATCCCGAGCTGCAGGACGAAAATCGTAAGATACTAGACACAATTGAGAATGCTCTAAAGCAGCTGAATGTGGTTAGTAAACAATTAATTAATTTGGTTTATATTGGTTTATTAAATGTTTAACAATTCTTTACAGGAACGCGTACAGATGCACGATCAGTATAAGACGAAAGTTAGAAAACTAACGGAAGAGCTAAAACGTTTGGAGCTGGAGAAAATGGATGGAATGCAGCTGTTAAATTGCCGCGAACAGGAGCTTCTTGCCCGCAAGGACATGCTGCTGTGGGAAAAGAATAACGAGAAAGTCCAGGTGCGTTCTTCTGCATGTAATGCTCTGGAATTTATATTTGGCATGCATTCATCTTTTTGCTTGTTATATGCTTTTTTTTTTTGATTTACTTTATGATTTTCCTAATTTGCATTGGTTTCTTTATTGTTTTTTTTGTTCGTTTCCTTATCGTTTTAGATCGACATTGTGTGTAGACAAATTTCAGCGTTTCAAACGCAGCTCGACTCAAAGAAACGAGATTTCTCTGAGTATGTAGCGAAAGAATTGCAGGAGCTGAATGATTGTGGCAAGCTCGACGAGGTTTGTTTGTTTCTTTTCATATATTTTGCTTAGTTAAAGATTATATATTAAGTTCATATTGCATTATATTCCACAACCTTCATATAATATTCCACTTTCATCTACTTCACAGCTGGGTATAAAGATTGAGGAAGGCACTCCACTAAATGATGATTTGTTGCTTCACGTGTCCGATTCATTAGATTTATTTGCTGCGCAATTCATAAGGGATACGGTTCGAAGAAACGTAAGTTAATAAAATAAACAAACAAATGAATGTTTTACTAACTGGAATTTTATTAAATTCATAGAATGAGGAGATACGTCGACTAGACGAACAAATAGCCGAAAAGGAGTGCATACTCAATGCCAGCACCAGCAAAATAGCGATAGTTGATGAGAAAATGTTGGAAATACAGGCGCAGTTGGAACGTTTGCGAGAGGAGCGCGCTGAGAGCGAGAGAGAATCACAGGCAATGCGTGCCAAGAAACAGGGCATGCAACTGCAGATGCAGAGCTCAAATGATATGGATGATGTGTCCAAGTCGGACACATATGAAACCTGTGATACCTTCCATACGGCGCACTCTGATTTTTCGATTTTATCATCACCCACCATCACTGAGGGTCAGCAGTCGCCGCTGAGCAATTTCTCGTGCGAGGCCGAAGATGAGGCTGAGGATACACGCAAGGATGACTTGTCTGGCAGCAGCGAGGATGCTTCGCGGACTTGCACTGCGGGTCCCAGCAGTGGCAGTGGCACTACTTCAGTTGCACCCAGCTCTCAGGCCATCATGAGCGACAGTGGAGTGTGTTTGGACAGCCGAAATCAGGCGTTGCTCCAAAACGGCGTTGCCAACAATTATAGGCATAATCTGCGCACCAGCGATGAGGAGACTGGCTCTTGTTCATCTTGTGAACTTGGCCGAAACACGGGAATGACGAGAGCCTACTGTCCGCTCCATGCACAGCGTCGCAAAATTGCAGCTCAGAAGGCATTGATAATGAAAAATCTCGAAACGGATCTAAACAAAGCACAGCTCGATGATCAAATCGCCGATCTGCAGGATCTGCAGCGAAGCTATATACAAATGGAACAGGAAATGCTTCAATCGGTGCAGGATCTTGAGGCGCACGCTCAGTGCTGTGCGGATGAGCGTGCCGGTATGGAAAGGCAGTATGAGCTGGCCAGTTCCATGATGCGTTCCAGTGCAATGAGTCCAACTAGTATGGAGGACTCCACATCGCAAATGTATCCGCCCAGCATGACACGATCATGTCCCTCCATGAGAGAGTTTCGTAAGTATTTATTAATATACCAAGTAGATATCCAAACTGATTTATTTTCTTTACTTTCTCACAGCCGATGGCGAGCACTTCATAACGATACCAAGTTTTGTAATGCGCGGAGCGGGCAAGCAGACACACTATGAGTACGAGGTGCGCATTGCGCTGCCAGATGGAAAGCTTAATATTCTGCGACGCTACAGTCGCTTCCGGGAGCTGCACTTGTGCATGAAGCACTGTTATGGCGCCAAGGTAAATTGATTATTACTCTTTGATTGTCTGTATATTTAAAACAATGTATGCTCGCTGCAGATCTCCGCTTTGCCTTTCCCACGCCGGGAACTGTTCGCCTCCAATAGTGAGCCGGTGGCCAAGCATCGTCGTCGCCTGTTGGAGCTTTATTTGCGTCGTCTGTTTGTAGTCTGCTCAAAGATACCACAGTGTCCAATTTATGAGGGACCTGGAGGACCGGGCCTCACGCGTGCCTCGCTCGTTCAGCTGTCGTCTTTTTTCAAGAAAGGCCTGTTCGAAAACGGAAAGCATGGGACGGGATAATAGTTAACCTACTGCTGAATTATCTCCTGCCTACAGTGTGTCTAATTATATATTTGTATTATCTGCTAAGCTATATGAGCGACAACATGGACCTGTATTAATTAGCTAGCCCAAGTAATCTCTAGAACATATACACTGAATAATCTCTAAGATGTATGTAAGACGACCGCCAGTGTCCTTCCAATATACATACAAATCTAACTATTATGTATTCACTGTATGGAGCTTTACCTTAAACTAATTGTAAATTGAACTGCCAATGGCATTATTATATCTCTATATTATAGAAGAACTAAGTGCATACATACATATATTAATATCCACATAATTGAGATTTATTGAAACAATCTGTTGGTTTGTTCGTTTTGTTTTCAAACTGATGATGGCGCCAATATTATTGTGTGGCGCATTTTAAATAGACAATTTTTTCTAGTTAAATATATACAAATACTTATGTTGTGCGTATGTGAAACTTCCATAAGCTATTCCAGTTATTCAGTCTGTGATTATCAATTGAAAGTTAAATTACAAAATCTCAATGCAAACAAACGTACGTAAACTGAACATTTCACGAGTATAAAAATCCAACTAAATTATTTGTATTATATATAAATAAGTCGTAAGTTAGTTTTAGCTATTGAACACTGATGGGTCATGGGTAGGCAGATGTTTAGCAGTAGGTGATAAGCAATATAGCAACTAAGTAGTCCATAAGCTGATCGTCGCAATTACAATACACTAATTATGAGTACAACTAACCGCAACAACATTAAATGTTAAATATATAAATTATAGAATAAGCATTTAGCCTAATACAATTACACTGAAACAATAATAGTTTAAATGTTTAAATAAAATCATTTCATATGTATTTGCAGTATGTTTGAGCTTTTATGTTATCGTAAGCTTTTCGACTGTTAACTTTACAGATATTTTACAAAGCTTTCGCAGAGCTTTAGGTGTTTCTGTTAAAATTTAAATGCCGCTTAGCTTGATTTGCCTCGACGAGAGCCTGCAGCTTAAACTGTATTAAAATTGTTGCATAACTTAGCAAAGTTACTACCATCTGTAAAGAAAAAAGAAAAAATGTTAAATATTGAATCGAATACAAAGAAACTCAACGATTTGAATATATTTCGGAGTATAAAGTATCATAAAGTTTTGGTGCCGAATATTTTGATCGAAGTCGAAAATGTAAAATGTAAAAATGCATTATACTTACGCCTCCGAAGCTTTTCAGATTTATGTCGAAGAATCTACCACACGTGAAGCGCAGTTTTAAGTGCTCCAGCTGCAAAGCATATTCCCGAAGTTCAATTTTCAGGATATCCGGAGTAACCTTACCAAACCCGCAACGTGTATTATGAATAACGCGATTAAAGCTATTGTACTGCAAATAATTTCGGTATTTGTAAAGGGAACTCACTTGATACAATTTACTTACTGTGTTTATACAGTTTTGGCTAAGCCAGCAGGGAATTAGAAGATTAATTTGCAAGATCAGCAAATTTCCAATTCGCGCTAAAATAAAAAAAATACAACACGATATTAAAATGCTTTCTTATACATTTAATCTCTTCTTTAATCTTTCTTAAAGTAAAGTCTACAGGAGTAAATTTTTGTCTCATTTTTTTTTTGAGGACTTTAGGAACTCCAAACATACGTAGTAGTGTCAGTAACTGTTATGTGGAATAAACATATAAATCGCTTTAAAGAGTTATTGAAGAACTTTTAAATTATCTACTAAAAATAACAATAATTCGAGACTTTAGAGAACAAGAGTTTCAAATAATAGTTATTATTAACTTCTACAAAACCCGTCAACAACAACGATTATAACTGAGTTTTAATTTTTTAGTCTTTTGCCACATATAAAACTAAGTTTTAAATTTTTTAGTCCTTCATAAAAGTTATTAAAGCCGTTTGGAGTAAATATTTTTCATAACAGTTATTAAAGACTTTTTGGAATAAACTTCAACATATTTTTCGATAAAAGAAAAAGTCGTTTGAGACTTTTATTGGTGACATTTATTTTATTTCCTCACAAATAAATGTTATTAAAGACTTTTAATCCAAAAAGTCATTAGTATCTTTTATGAAAGACTAAAAGAAATTAAAATTAAGTTTTATATGTTACGAAAGATAAATCAAAATTTAAACTCTATTATAATTATTATTTTTGACTAATATTTTAGAATTCAACAATAATTATTAATTTAAACTTTTTTTCATAAAAGTCTCAAATACTATTACTTATTCGGTTATTTGCAAAAATTCTGAAATTATAATGCACCAAATGGAATTAAGACACAAATTAACCCTCTACTTATATCTGATTTTTAAAATTGAAAATTTGATCAATAACTGTTATTTTCGGTCCCGGAATGAATCGTATTATATAACTTACAGTATCGACAACAATCATTCTCATTGACAGCCTGTATAAACGCCCAATTGACGATGTGAAGCATGCTCAGACCATTATATAGAAACATCAGTAAAATCGGGAGCATAAAGTAACCCTCAATTACGCCGACCAACTTCCAAATACGAGACATCATCTGTTGGTTGCGTCGCAGAGCCTTACATAGAGCTTGGAGCAGGATCTGCTGCTCGCAGGCTGAAATCTCTTGCTGGAGCTGGATGAGCGTGTGACGCAGACGTAACAGCAGTTCATGAACTAAAACCACAAATAAACTATACTCTATATTTTTAGATTGCAGCACAAGCAATATGAACACGGTGAGCCACTTGTCGCGCAATACCATGAAGTCTGCCAGTGCGGGCATAACTACGCGTGGACAAACCATGATGACAATTATCAACCATAATCCGCAGCGCATTGCCAGACGCCGTCGGAAGGAGGAATGTGGCCGCTGACCGCCATGGCATTGAGAGGCAGCTGCTATGTCCAGCTCCAATGCTGTAATTTCCATATAAATACGACCCAGTCTTCGATAATATATAAGCATATAGCCATAATTGGTGGTCAGTAAAATCATGTAGAAATACTTTTGCACCTGGCCCATAATATTGGTAAAGTCCTCAATTTCCAATATCCTTACTTCCACGATGAGTAAGGTAATGTTGACATAGGCCACATAGCTGCCCAGCAAGAAGACGCCGCAAGTGTAGCAGACGAAGATTAGGCTAAATAGATGCCTCTGATGTCCACTGAAACTTCTGTCATAGCAGCAGGGCGGTGGCATCAATGTAAAAAGTGAGAATATCTGCAAATAGGGACGTGCTGTGTCCAGCAGTTGTCCCTCCATGGCCGATCCTAATGCAACTCTGCTACTAACTGTAATGCTATTACAATTGGAAATTTTTAATTAGTTAAATTACATTGACCTGTGGCGTTAGATAAATTATATAGATAAAGCAGTTGTCGTACATCAGATACAGAAGCTTGGGTATACATATAGCTACAGTGCTTTTCAAAGTTATAACAACTTTTTTTATAAAATAATAATACAATTCAAAAGTCATAAACTGAATGTTTGTTAATTGGTTTTGCATTCTTAAGCGTTTTTCTTAAAATATACATAATAATACAAAAATACAAATTTGGCAACATTTTTTAACTTTGGTAAGCTATTGCAGATGATCTATGCATAATGTAGAGGTAAAAGATATGATATGATATGCGCTTGACATTTTCCTATATTATGCGGATAGTCATTTTCAAATCAGATCTCCCCAACCAGCAGCAACAGCCGATAAGCCTAAAAAGTCTATATTTTCGATACGTTGTGCGTCGTATTTCTGAGCATGTGACGTCACAAATTTGCGTCGCAATATAACATAACGGTTGTGCTTATGGCGTAACCTATTCTCTCTCAATCCTGATCTCGCTCAATCGTGCGCAATCGGGAAATTGCTCTTGCTCTCTCTTTTTCTCTCTGTCTGTCAAGGTTTGACCATGATACAACGCTGCTCTTGGCTACGCGCGGCTTAAGACGCATTTTTAACTCGCATATTAAATTCGCCATTTAGTTATTAAATATTAGTGCAAAATAATAATAAGAAAGTGCTTAAGTGTTTAGCTGGTATGTGTACTAAAATGTAATCAAGAATGCAGTTAATGTAGTTGCCTATTTTTATTTAGAGAAGTTCAGCTTGGGTTTCCCCATTGGAAATGTGCAAGTGTATGTAATACATACTATACATACTATGTATCTGCTATATCCGACTATAGCTTTCTTACTTGTTAAACATACATATTTCTGGATTAAATATTACTGCAAAATAATGGGTTTTCTAATAAAGTATTAGGTGAAAATCCATCAATTAAATCAAATTGCGTAGTTTCTGTTGCGCTTTATTAGGCAACCCGCACACACACACAAAGGTGTCCCCGTTATATTGAGTTATTGCTTCACCTTGTTCTGCATTCTGTTCCCACAAAGAGAATAAGAGTATTTTGCGTTTAAGTGTTTTGTCTGTGTGCGTGTTCCTTTGCATCAAGGCAATTTTTTGTAGATCAATTAATTATATATTATTCATTTACTTATGCATAAATACATATGAAATTATTTTAAATAACGTACTCAGATTTGTGATTGCCATGCTCACTCCCCTCTCCATTTATAGGCGAAAGCAAACAGACAGGGAACAGAATATACCGCAATTGGGAGCTCGCTCTTCCTTTCTCTTTTTCTCTTTGACTGGCAAGGCTTGACTCTGCTCTTGGCATCGCGCGGCTTAAGACGCATGTTTTCGCGTATATTAAATTCGTCATCTAAGTGTTGAATATTAGTGCAAAATAACCAATAAAAGTGTTCAAGTGCTTAAGTAGTAGGTGTATTAACTTAGTATTATTAGAAAGTCCTAATATACATATAATCAAGAATGCAGCAAATTTAGTTGTCTATTGTGCAGTTTTATTTAGTGCCTACTGTCCAGTTTTTAGCGGCGCTTTATTTGTACACAGGCAGACGCACCCACACATAGATAATTTTAGCTCCCAATGTTTCATTAAAAATGTGCAAATGTATGTACATATCAGCTCTATGTTTCTGTCCCGCAGTTAAGTACACTCGACTAATATTCTTGTTAAAAATTCTTGTTAAATATAACAGCAAAATAATTGGTGTTCTAATAAAGTATTAGTTGAAAATCCATAAATTAAACCAAACCGCGTATTTTCTAGTGCGCTTCATTAGGCAACCGGCACACACACACAAAGATGTCCCCGTTATATTGAGTTATTGCTTCACCTTGTTGTTCTGCATATTGTTCCCAAAAAGACAAAGAGAGTATATTCCCTTTTTTTTGTGAGCATCTTTTCCCTTGCATCAAGGCAATTTTTTGTAGATCAATTAATTATATATTATTCATTTACTTATACATACATAGATATGAATTTATTTCAAATAATTTACTCCGATTTGTGATTGCCATGCTCACTCCCCCTCCCCACCCCTTTTTTTTGCGTAAGCAAACAGACAGAGAACAGAATATATAGCAATCGGGAGCCTGCTCTTGCTCTCTCGTTTTCTCTCTATCTGCCAAGGCTTGACCATGATGCAACTCTGGTCTTGGCAACGCGCGGCTTCAGACGCATATTTAACGCGCATATTAAATTCATTATTTAGGTATTGAAAATTAGTGCAAAATAATTGAAACAAGTGTTCAAGTGTTTAACTAGTAGAAAAGTCCTAAAAGTTAATCAAGAATGCAGCGTATTTAGTTGCCTATGGCGCAGTTTTAGTTCACTTGCGCACAGGCAGACTCACACGCACACATACATAGATAAATTCGGCTTGCGATGTCGCAATGAAAATTGGAAGGAATAACTGTTATTGTTTTATCGCTTTCAATTCCATTCTTGCACTCTCTTTTCAAAGAGTAAATGTGTATGTATTTTATACATATGTATAGAATATTGTGCAGTGTCTGTTCGTCAGTTTATGTCTGTTTAAGAGAAAACATTTTTTATTATAAAGAGGTGAATAGAAATTACATTTATTTTTTGCAGGTGTTTATTTTATTGCTTCATATAAAGTGCAAATATTTTTTTTTTGACCATGTAAGATAAAAGATGAAGAGCAGAGTATAGCTTAGTCGGGAACTTGTAAATTAAATATTTTTCTTGGTGCATTTTTTTTTTTAAGTCTAGTGCAATAGTTACAGTGTTTTGCGTGCTTGCCATATATTTTTTTTAGGTGTGTTGCAATATTTGCAGTAATTACTATTTTTTTTTGAGTGTACAGCAATAGTATTTGCAAAGTGCTTATTTTTTGTAATTTTTTGTTTTAATTGTACTGCAGAAATATTTGCAAAGTGTTTATTTTTTTTCGAGTTTTAATGTGTGAATACGCCAATTATGAATAAAATCAAAGGTTAGTAATTGCATTTTTTTCAAATTTCACTCAACTCAATTTATTTCATATTTGTTTATATATATTTTATATTTATATATTTATATTAAACCTACAGATCCAGGTCATATGTACATCTAACACACTCCCAGTCCTTAGTTAAATCTTTCATTTAATGCTTAAAGTTTATTCAGATAAAATATAGCTTCATTATAAAAAAATATTTATCGGAAATAAGGGATAAGAGTTGAAAAAAATTAATCATGAAAACACTATATGAATGTATGAGAAAAACTTAGATATAAATATAAACCATATTTATACTTAAACTAATATGTATATATACATTTTTTTCTTTGTCCAATTGTCACATTTTCTTCAGTATAATTTCCCAATTGCATGCAAATTTGGGTTACCATTGTATTTGCCATAAACCGAGGCATGTCCTGTAATCAGAAATTCTCGTATTTCTGGACTGGGACTACGTTGCCCGGCAATTGTTCTATTTTACAGCTTCATTTTCCATTTTGTGCACATAATTGCACTTCTTGTGCGCAAACATTCAATAGAAACAGAAATATACACACAGATGCCATAGTATGTACAATAAGTATATGCCAAACCAAATCAAATGAAAACTTCACTGAATTCTCTGAATCCTATTGAAGTTCTCATCCTCGCCTCGTGTTCTCGCTTGTTGGAATTTCACTTCAGCAAGGGATCGTGACAGGATTTTGTGTCCTTTTTTAATTTTAAAGTACTTCAGTTCAGTTTGTGCTAGTTTAGCATATGGGTTTTCTTTTCAAGTCCTTTTTCTTTTCAGCTTGATTAAACACTTTGTGTAACTGGAGCATGTTCCTTGAATCCATGTTGTTGGTATTTTCATGCTCAACCAGCTGCCCATTGGCAACTTCAATTAATCAGAAACGAAAGGGTATCTGTTTCTGATTTAATTTAATACCAGCATGTGCCCTAAATATAAGTATGTTTAATAATGATTTGCATTATAGTCTCCCACATTCATGCGGCAAACAATAATTGAAATACAATAAAATTAAATAATTTTTAACAAGCCACAGGAAACGGAAGTACTCACCAATACACGCACACGCACACGCACACACACACAAAAGCCAATCTTTTCACATTTTTTTATTTTTGTCTTTTATTGCGCTTATTATAAATACACTTGGGTATTGTTTAAATTGTTTTCAGTGCAAAAAAAAAATTGGCAATATATTTTATTTGCAAAGGTAAATAAATTCACATAAAGGCATGTAAGCTGACTGCTGCATGTGTGTGTGTGTGTGTGTTGTGTAATAAACAAATACATTTTTATTATTTATGTATTCATGGCCATTAAACGGATATCCGTGGCCATTGCGCGTTAAATTGCAATGAACCTCACACTTCTCTCCTCCCTTTCTCACAAGCCGGATAAAGCAAATGCCTTATATATAAAAATTATATATATGAATATATGGGTAAATTTAATATGCATTTCGCACCTATATATATGAAAAATTCAACACTCGAATGAAATTAAATTAACGCACAAATTAAAAAAAAATTATATGTGGCTTTATGAAATTTCATGATTCCTATATTTGTTTTTAAAAGGAAAACAGAGTATGTTTGGTTTGTGTACTTAGAAAAATTTAATTTTGTATAAAACTGCAACTGTTAAGGTTTTTAGCTGCATTCCCAATTTTAATATAATAATTTAAAAACTTTTGATGAATAAATCCTTTGTCACGTCTCTGTATGGCACGCCAAATTAACCATTTTTAAGATTGAAAATTTACAATTTATTTGATATAAATACTACAAATAGAGAGTATACCGCAGTCGGGAGATTTCTTTTAAAAATGTTCTTATTTACCTAAGAATTTGCTTAAGGATAAAAGCTCTGTAAAATATTTTCACCAACAGAAGTTCAATTAGCTGAGCTGAATATAATTGACAAATTAAATTCTGTGAGATCACAGGTGAAAAAATAGGCAATCCCTGTTGGCAAATTTTAAATAGCTTTATTGTTTTCAGTTGACACTGTTAATTGAACTGATTAAATAAATAAAATATTTGCAATTTAATTACATTTATATTGCCATGTCTTAAGGCTTTTAATTCATTTAAATTAAATTATTATATCAATACTGAAGAGTTTTATTGCCGTTGAGCAATTTGAGGTAATTTGAGCAATTTGTTTAAATTTATATCTAAAATAAGACAGTTTGTGAATACAAATCAGGAAAAAAAGAGGTTTAGGGATATATATTTAATGTGATTACATTATTCTACACCATAAATTTCTCTTTATTTTTACTTTATTAATTTGTTATCAATTTATCAAAAAAATTGGGCAACTTACAAGGATATATCTGAGACATCGTGATTATGACGAAATCATTAAATATATAAATGATTTACACATGTTTAATTAATCTCAATTGTACAAATACAATTAGGTTTAAAACTGATTTTAATATTCCGGCAGCAGGCCGTATGAGCGATATTTTATTTGCATAAAAGTTTTTTAATATATTTCATATATGTTTGAGAGCGTATCCATTGCTATTGTCCTCGCTCTTAATTTAAATATATTTATTTTTGTATTTTTTTTTTCAATATAATAACAATAAAAATGTTGGTAGATACGCCTAATGTAATCCCCAATTCGGTAAAGGGACACAGGTCCAGCTACCCCTAATTGATAAATGTAGTAAATTGTTGGCAATGATTGTGGCAAACAACATCAGATATGTTAGTTGCCCCAAAACACAGAAAATATCCATAAACATTGCTTTATCATGAAAACAAACATACTTGCCTTAAATCTAAACTCAGGCTGCTGTTTGCTTGAAAATTGAGGGAAATATCAATTTTTATATAGGGTGAGCCAGCAGTGGCTTCTCTCTCGACTTTTCAGTCTTCAGGCTGGTAGGACTATTGCTCGGTTTCGATATGTAATCAATGCTTTCAAATAACTTTTCAATACGGAACACGGCTTTTGTTTTGTACGGGTAATGGCGCAACCCCAATGCCAAGAAATTGCGCGCACCAACTTAAGCTTTAAGTCGAGTGTAGGGTACACAAGTATGTAGGTGTGTATATTTATCGGGGCTTTGTGTGGCATCCCCAAGGCCCACAAAAAGGATTTCAATAATACGCGCACAATCTGTGTTGAAAGCTTAAACAATAAAAGCGAAAATTCTGCAAAAACCCTGTAGATATGTGGATAATCATATTATCAGTAGAATAAAGACTGAAGTTGTGTATTACATTTGGGGTATTTTGCCAGAACCAAAGACATTGCCACATGTGTCTCTTTAATGTTCACAACACAAACAATATAGATTAGCTGCCATAGATTGTGGAAGGACAATTTGAGCACCAGGTTCAAGCACTCTAGACAATGTCACTTGCTTTTGACTTAAATGAATAACAACGCTCGGTTGGCTGGTTAGGGCATACCCACATCAATGGGAAAATCTCAAGGACGAGCACGTTCTGTATATGAATATGAAGTTCCTTGAGAGCCATACAAATCAATGAATATGAAAATCAATTTCATTGACAAATCATAACTGATTGATACATATATATATATATATATATATATATATGATTTTGGTTTCGTCAGTTGAGTTAGATATTATTCTACATATATCCTGCTGCCCGAGGTTTATTAAGCAAATTAGTTTGCCTGATTGCAAATTGCATTGGATATTTTAGTCTGGTTTCTGCACTTCAACTCGTAAAATATATTGTCATGTTTCGGTTTTAAGCAGAAACTGATTTATGTTAATGTGCTTACCAAATATTTGTGCCACTTCAAAAACATTATGATGATTATGAGCCATGTTTTGCCATGATAGTAAAACTGTCAGACGTGTTTGTGCAACTCAACAAAACAGCTAAAACTATTTAAATAACCAAGAATGGCTCTTGTCCATATAGCTGATGCTCTGTAGTCTGGTGAAAAGTATCTAATATCTTATAAGGTTCTTAAATTTATATATAATTTACTAATATTTATAGTTTGAGATGAATAATTATTGTGTTAATTTTATTAGTTTGCAAAATTTTCCACCACAAACACACGCTATTTGATTACTTAATGACAATAATAATACAATATGTTACTTGCATTAAAGCTAAAAATTTTATCACTCAAATATCGATGAGTATCTAAGTTTATTTTTATTATTTGATTTTTCATGAAAGTTTGTAAATTGGCATGGTTTTTTAGCCAATATTATCAGTTTTAGAATATTTATAACATTCTACCTTATTTAACAGCACAAAAAAAGTAATGAAAAAGGTTAAACAATGCTAAGTAAATATACAAAATAAATATTGTATATAAATAAATAATAAATATATAAGTTAAATAAATAATAAATTGAAATATATTCATTTATTTTAAATAATAATAATTTAATAAACTAAAATAAAAAATTAGTTATTTGAAACATGAATATCTTCACTTGAATATTATTTTTGTTGCGTCCCATTAAATTAAAAATTTATCTTTTTTTTGTTTCTTTTGTCCTCTATACCTACTTTTACTAGTAAATATAGATCCCCAGCTGACAAAATATCACTTAAAAAAATACCATATAGTGCGATTTTATTTTAAAAATTTTTGTTTTTAATTTTTATTCTTTTTTAAAGACAAGATCTTGCAATTTTGTTTATTACTCGGCAATTTCTTAACTGTTTTAAGAAGTCTATAGGTTTTCAAATATTTATTTGAGTTTATGATAATATTCTTTAATTTCTAGCTTATGATACCCATTGTTTAAATTTAATAGATAAGTTGAACTAGATGTAGTATCGTAAAGGACGAATGCGAAACGTGACCGTCGCAATGTTTATGAGTTTCTATATCATCAACATAATTTGCCCAGGTACAAGGCAAATGGACTAATAGCAAACTAAGCAATAAGCTCCAGATCGGAGCTATTGTCATCAACAGCAGCTGTCAGAGTCAAAGTGTTGGAGGACTGTGAATTGCTTTGGCATTCATATGCATATCGCTGGCAACTCTCCACTCCAAAGTTAGAATGAGTATCCCGGCAACTACGTGACAATGCCAAGAGCTCAGGGAGTGTCGAATAAACTTTGCACTCCCGAAAAACTTGTCAGGCATATGTAGACAGGACAGGGCAGGGCGGGGCAGGGCACACGGCAGGGGAGCTGCCTCGCGCAGCCATTCGTAGTGTAAATATTTAAACAATAATAAGTTGGCGGAAAAACGAAAGAAAACTCTTATGCTGCCGCGCGGCAAAATGGCGCAAAACTTTTGTTATCTTTTCACCATGAAAATGGCACGAAATTGGAAAGGCAGCGTTGTTTGGTGAGAGGGGCGGGGTGGAACACGTAAGTGGAACAAGTATACGCAAGGTGTGACGTGTGTAGAGTATGTTTATCTAACTATGCTCTGCGATATATCGCATTTCATGTTTTCAATTAGCGTTAATGTCGCTCCAACGTACGAGTTGGGACTTCAATTGAAATTGTATATATGAAGCCAGGGGCGCGGTCTGGGGTACAAACAGACCCCAGAGATTTGATTACAACTTATGTAAAAAAAGATATAGATTTCTTTTAACCAAAAGAGTTGAAAATTATTAAATTCGTAGGGTAAATATTGTTGCCTTAAATTTTTGCTAATATCAGACATTTAACAATAAATAACAATTCCAAATTTCTGATAAAAATATAAGAATTTATAAACGTATGCAGTTATTATATGAAATTGTCGAATTTTAATAAAGTTTCCTGACAGAATCTAAACTGTTTTCTTCCCCGAATTGTACATATACATATTTGACTTCTAGGTATCGTGTATAAATAGGTAATTGAATGTATATATAAGCAAAGGGTTGTTGCAATGCCTTCTATATAAATATTGTCATAGTCATTGCCCTTCCTGCCAAACTACACGCCTCAAAGCGTCATTTGCATAAATGTCAATCATACGCCGCGTGTTCCACAATGTTGTTGTTGCTCCTGCTGCCTAAAGTCGCAACAAAAGTACATGAAACATATTCGTGTATGTTGCCTTCAATGTTGTGTTGTGTTGTGTTGTGGCACACCTTACGATGCCTCCCAAAATGGCACAGCATTGCGAAATTCGCTACTCGATTTGCGTTTTATTTCAAAATTGAATTTCGACTGTGATTATGTATTTTTTTTTTTGGCTCTGTTCTCTTGGCTCCTTCTCTGTCTATCCTTGATTTGCTTGCCTGGGGTGCATAAATAAGCAGCACTCAATTATTCCAGCTGTGGCTGAGGATATATGCATATATACACACATATATATATATTCGTAATCCTTTATCCCTGTACCTCAGACGTGCCAATTTGATTTGCTTGGCAATTTATTGCCAAGTCATGCCAGCTCAAATATGTATATAAGTAAATATATGCGGGCATATGTCGTCATATGACCTGATAAATGCATTATAAGCTTTATGTTTATGCTAATGCGCATATCGGGAATAACGCTTCAAACATTCGGATTAGACTTCAAAAAGACTTTGTTCGAAATATTATCGCTGTTCAATTAAATTGTGCTTAAATAAACTCAACATAAATACTCTGTTTTTTTTAGAACAATGTAAGTATATTGGGTTTATGCAATGTCTGTTCGTCTAAATGAAATTTTTACAATTTTATTTAGAGCACTTCTCAACCATAGAGTATACCTCAATCAGGAGCTTTCGATTGCAAAGTTTCTGTTTTTATTTTTCAATTTTTTTGTTATTAGATCGAATTTCAAACCTTTTACCTCACAGCCAAAACTTTGTGATCGATTTAAATATTTAATTTAAGGTAAAACGACACCAAAAAATTTGTCTGCCTTTTCGTTAAGGGCATTTAATTGTTTACCATTTCATTTTTATTTTGCAATTTGCCTTTGAGGTTTTCAGCGTAACATTTAATTGCAAATTTTTTTGTTTAAATGTTCTACTGAAACCATTAAATGTTCAAACAGTTTTTTATTTTTTTTAATGTTTCTCATTAGGATGTTTTAAATTAAATAAATCGCTTTAAATATTTAAATGAATTCAATGTTTTATTTTATGTATTTTCAAATGACATAACCACAAGACTTGATTGACATTTGATATCCCATACGATATATGCAGACATTGATATTAAAAATACTCGTAATTTAGTATTAATTATATTGTGAACATAAATGCCATGCAATAATATTGCACTCAAATTAATATAAATTTCCGAAAGAAGTGCCATTTAATAAAAAAAACTCATTAAAAACAGACTGGTATTTAAAATAAATTTTACAGCTATTAAGTATTTATCCACAGTAAATTTACTGACAATAATGAAATTCAATGTCAATTTATTGACATTTAAATTGA